>OZ023196.1:0-22500 GCA_963995505.1 Hypericum androsaemum
TTTTCTTGCCTTTTCATGCCTTTTCTGGCTTTTCTTTCCTTTTCTTGCCTTTTCTTGAATTTTCATGTCTTTTCTTGCCTTTTCATGCTTTTTCTTGCCTTTTCTTGCCTTTTCTTCATTGTTCATACCTTTTCATGCCTTTTCTTGCCTTTTCTTGCCTTTTCATGCCTTTTCTTGCCTTTTCTTACCTTTTCTTACCTGTTCATACCTTTTCATGCCTTTTCTTTCTTTTTTCATGCCTTTTCTTGCCTTTTCTTGCCTTTTCATGCCTTTTCAAGCCTTTTCTTGCCTTTTCTTGCCTTTTCTTGCATTTTCATGCCTTTTCTTGCCTTTTCATGCCTTTTCTTGCATTTTCATGCCTTTTCTTGCCTTTTCATGCCTTTTCATGCCTTTTCTTGCCTTTTCTTGCCTTTTCATGCCTTTTCTTGCTTTTTCTTGCCTTTTTATGCCTTTTCTTGCCTTTTCTTGCCTTTTCTTGCATTTTCATGACTTTTCTTGCCTTTTCTTGCCTTTTCTTGCCTTTTCATGCCTTTTCTTGCCTTTTCTTGCCTATTCATGCCTTTTCTTGCCTTTTCTTGCCTTTTCATGCCCTTTTCTTGCCTTTTCTTGCCTTTTCATGCCTTTCATGCCTTTTCATGCCTTTTCTTGCCTTTTCATGCCTTTTCTTGCCTTTTCTTTCCTTTTCATGCCTTTTCATGCCTTTTTCTTGCCTTTTCATGCCTTTTATTGTCTTTTCATGCCTTTTCTTGCCTTCTCATGCCTTTTCTTGCCTTTTCATGCCTTTTCTTGCCTTTTCTTGCCTTTTCTTGCCTTTTCTTGCATTTTCATGCCTTTTCTTGCCTTTTCATGCCTTTTCTTGCCTTGTCGTGCCTTTTCTTGCCTTTTCATGCCTTTTCTTACCTTTTCATGCCTTTTCTTACCTTTTCATGCCTTTTCTTACCTTTTCTTGCCTTTTCATACATTTTCTTGCCTTTTCTTGCCTTTTCTTGCCTTTTCTTGCCTTTTCTTGCCTTTTCATGCCTTTTCATGCCTTTTCTTGCCTTTTCTTGTCTTTTCATGCCTTTTCTTGCCTTTTCATGCCTTTTCTTGCCTTTTCTTGCCTTTTCTTGCCTTTTCTTGCTTTTTTCATGCCTTTTCTTGCCTTTGCTTGCCTTTTCATGCCTTTTCATGCCTTTTCTTGCCTTTTCTTGCCTTTTCTTGCCTTTTCATGCCTTTTCTTGCCGTTTCATTCCTTTTCTTGCCTTCTCTTGTCTTTTTTTGCCTTTTCAAGCCTTTTCATGCCTTTTCTTGCCTTTTCATGCCTTTTCTTGCCTTTTCTTTCCTTTTCTTGCCTTTTCTTGAATTTTCATGTCTTTTCTTGCCTTTTCATGCTTTTTCTTGCCTTTTCTTGCCTTTTCTTCACTGTTCATACCTTTTCATGCCTTTTCTTGCCTTTTCTTGCCTTTTCATGCCTTTTCTTGCCTTTTCTTACCTTTTCTTACCTGTTCATACCTTTTCATGCCTTTTCTTTCTTTTTTCATGCCTTTTCTTGCCTTTTCTTGCCTTTTCATGCCTTTTCAAGCCTTTTCTTGCCTTTTCTTGCCTTTTCTTGCATTTTCATGCCTTTTCTTGCCTTTTCATGCCTTTTCTTGCATTTTCATGCCTTTTCTTGCCTTTTCATGCCTTTTCATGCCTTTTCTTGCCTTTTCTTGCCTTTTCATGCCTTTTCTTGCCTTTTCTTGCTTTTTCTTGCCTTTTTATGCCTTTTCTTGCCTTTTCTTGCATTTTCATGACTTTTCTTGCCTTTTCTTGCCTTTTCATGCCTTTTCTTGCCTTTTCTTGCCTATTCATGCCTTTTCTTGCCTTTTCTTGCCTTTTCATGCCTTTTCTTGCCTTTTCTTGCCTTTTCATGCCTTTCATGCCTTTTCATGCCTTTTCTTGCCTTTTCATGCCTTTTCTTGCCTTTTCTTTCCTTTTCATGCCTTTTCATGCCTTTTCTTGCCTTTTCATGCCTTTTATTGTCTTTTCATGCCTTTTCTGCCTTCTCATGACTTTCTTGCCTTTTCATGCCTTTTCTTGCCTTTTCTTGCCTTTTCTTGCCTTTCTTGCATTTTCATGCCTTTTCTTGCCTTTTCATGCCTTTTCTTGCCTTGTCGTGCCTTTTCTTGCCTTTTCATGCCTTTTCTTACCTTTTCATGCCTTTTCTTACCTTTTCATGCCTTTTCTTACCTTTTCTTGCCTTTTCATACATTTTCTTGCCTTTTCTTGCCTTTTCTTGCCTTTTCTTGCCTTTTCTTGCCTTTTCATGCCTTTTCATGCCTTTTCTTGCCTTTTCTTGTCTTTTCATGCCTTTTCTTGCCTTTTCATGCCTTTTCTTGCCTTTTCTTGCCTTTTCTTGCCTTTTCTTGCTTTTTTCATGCCTTTTCTTGCCTTTGCTTGCCTTTTCATGCCTTTTCATGCCTTTTCTTGCCTTTTCTTGCCTTTTCTTGCCTTTTCATGCCTTTTCTTGCCTTTTCTTGCCTTTTCTTGCCTTCTCTTGTCTTTTTTTGCCTTTTCAAGCCTTTTCATGCCTTTTCTTGCCTTTTCATGCCTTTTCTTGCCTTTTCTTTCCTTTCTTGCCTTTTCTTGAATTTTCATGTCTTTTCTTGCCTTTTCATGCTTTTTCTTGCCTTTTCTTGCCTTTTCTTCACTGTTCATACCTTTTCATGCCTTTTCTTGCCTTTTCTTGCCTTTTCATGCCTTTTCTTGCCTTTTCTTACCTTTTCTTACCTGTTCATACCTTTTCATGCCTTTTCTTTCTTTTTTCATGCCTTTTCTTGCCTTTTCTTGCCTTTTCATGCCTTTTCAAGCCTTTTCTTGCCTTTTCTTGCCTTTTCTTGCATTTTCATGCCTTTTCTTGCCTTTTCATGCCTTTTCTTGCATTTTCATGCCTTTTTTTGCCTTTTCATGCCTTTTCATGCCTTTTCTTGCCTTTTCTTGCCTTTTCATGCCTTTTCTTGCCTTTTCTTGCTTTTTCTTGCCTTTTTATGCCTTTTCTTGCCTTTTCTTGCCTTTTCTTGCATTTTCATGACTTTTCTTGCCTTTTCTTGCCTTTTCTTGCCTTTTCATGCCTTTTCTTGCCTTTTCTTGCCTATTCATGCCTTTTCTTGCCTTTTCTTGCCTTTTCATGCCTTTTCTTGCCTTTTCTTGCCTTTCATGCCTTTCATGCCTTTTCATGCCTTTTCTTGCCTTTTCATGCCTTTTCTTGCCTTTTCTTGCCTTTTCTTTCCTTTTCATGCCTTTTCATGCCTTTTCTTGCCTTTTCATCATGCCTTTTCTTGCCTTTTCTTGCCGTTTCATGTCTATTCTTGCCTTTTCTTGCCTTTTCTTACCTTTTCTTGCCTTTTCTTGCCTTTTCTTGCCTTTTCATGCGTTTTCATACCTTTTCTTGCCTTTCATGCCTTTTCTTGCCTTTTCATGCCTTTTCATGCCTTTTCTTACCTTTTCATGCCTTTTCTTGCCGCCCTTTCTTGCCTTTTCATGACTTTTCTTGCCTTTTCTTGCCTTTTCATGCCTTTTCTTGCCTTTTCATGCCTTTTCTTGCCTTTTCATGCCTTTTCTTGCCTTTTCTTGCCTTTTCTTGCCTTTTCATGCCTTTTCATGCCTTTTCTTCCTTTTTCATGCCTTTTCATGCCTTTTCTTGCCTTTTCTTGCCTTTTCATGCCTTTTCTTGCCCTTTCTTACCTTTTCATTCCTTTTCATGCCTTTAATGCCTTTTCTTGCCTTTTCATGCCTTTTCATGCCTTTTCTTTCCTTTTCATACCTTTTCATGCCTTTTCTTGCCTTTTCTTGCCTTTTCATTCCTTTTCTTGCCTTTTCTTTCCTTTCATGCCTTTTCATACCTTTTCTTGCCTTTTCATGCCTTTTATTGTCTTTTCATGCCTTTTCTTGCCTTTTCTTGCCTTTTCTTGCATTTTCATGCCTTTTCTTGCCTTTTCATGCCTTTTCTTGCCTTGTCGTGCCTTTTCTTGCCTTTTCATGCCTTTTCATGCCTTTTCTTACCTTTTCATGCCTTTTCTTGCCTTTTCATACATTTTTTTGCCTTTTCTTGCCTTTTCATGCCTTTTCTTGCCTTTTCTTTCCTTTTCTTGCCTTTTCATGCCTTTTCATGCCTTTTCTTGCCTTTTCATGCCTTTTCTTGTCTTTTCATGCCTTTTCTTGCCTTTTCTTGGCTTTTCATGCCTTTTCTTGCCTTTTCTTGCCTTTTCTTGCCTTTTCTTGCTTTTTTCATGCCTTTTCTTGCCTTTTCTTGCCTTTTCATGCCTTTTCTTGCCTTTTCTTGCCTTTTCTTTCCTTTTCATACCTTTTCATGCCTTTTCTTGCCTTTTCTTGCCTTTTCTTGCCTTTTCATTCCTTTTCATGCCTTTTCTTGCCTTTTCATGCCTTTTATTGTCTTTTCATGCCTTTTCTTGCCTTCTCATGCCTTTTCTTGCCTTTTCATGCCTTTTCTTGCCTTTTCTTGCCTTTTCTTGCCTTTTCTTGCATTTTCATGCCTTTTCTTTCCTTTTCATGCCTTTTCTTGCCTTGTCGTGCCTTTTCTTGCCTTTTCATGCCTTTTCTTACCTTTTCATGCCTTTTCTTACCTTTTCATGCCTTTTCTTACCTTTTCTTGCCTTTTCATACATTTTCTTGCCTTTTCTTGCCTTTTCTTGCCTTTTCTTGCCTTTTCTTGCCTTTTCATGCCTTTTCATGCCTTTTCTTGCCTTTTCTTGTCTTTTCATGCCTTTTCTTGCCTTTTCATGCCTTTTCTTGCCTTTTCTTGCCTTTTCTTGCCTTTTCTTGCTTTTTTCATGCCTTTTCTTGCCTTTGCTTGCCTTTTCATGCCTTTTCATGCCTTTTCTTGCCTTTTCTTGCCTTTTCTTGCCTTTTCATGCCTTTTCTTGCCTTTTCTTGCCTTTTCTTGCCTTCTCTTGTCTTTTTTTGCCTTTTCAAGCCTTTTCATGCCTTTTCTTGCCTTTTCATGCCTTTTCTTGCCTTTTCTTTCCTTTTCTTGCCTTTTCTTGAATTTTCATGTCTTTTCTTGCCTTTTCATGCTTTTTCTTGCCTTTTCTTGCCTTTTCTTCACTGTTCATACCTTTTCATGCCTTTTCTTGCCTTTTCTTGCCTTTTCATGCCTTTTCTTGCCTTTTCTTACCTTTTCTTACCTGTTCATACCTTTTCATGCCTTTTCTTTCTTTTTCATGCCTTTTCTTGCCTTTTCTTGCCTTTTCATGCCTTTTCAAGCCTTTTCTTGCCTTTTCTTGCCTTTTCTTGCATTTTCATGCCTTTTCTTGCCTTTTCATGCCTTTTCTTGCATTTTCATGCCTTTTCTTGCCTTTTCATGCCTTTTCATGCCTTTTCTTGCCTTTTCTTGCCTTTTCATGCCTTTTCTTGCCTTTTCTTGCTTTTTCTTGCCTTTTTATGCCTTTTCTTGCCTTTTCTTGCCTTTTCTTGCATTTTCATGACTTTTCTTGCCTTTTCTTGCCTTTTCTTGCCTTTTCATGCCTTTTCTTGCCTTTTCTTGCCTATTCATGCCTTTTCTTGCCTTTTCTTGCCTTTTCATGCCTTTTCTTGCCTTTTCTTGCCTTTTCATGCCTTTCATGCCTTTTCATGCCTTTTCTTGCCTTTTCATGCCTTTTCTTGCCTTTTCTTCCCTTTTCTTTCCTTTTCATGCCTTTTCATGCCTTTTCTTGCCTTTTCATCATGCCTTTTCTTGCCTTTTCTTGCCGTTTCATGTCTATTCTTGCCTTTTCTTGCCTTTTCTTACCTTTTCTTGCCTTTTCTTGCCTTTTCTTGCCTTTTCATGCGTTTTCATGCCTTTTCTTACCTTTTCATGCCTTTTCTTGCCTTTTCTTACCTTTTCATGCCTTTTCTTGCCTTTTCATGCCTTTCATGCCTTTTCATGCCTTTTCATGCCTTTTCTTGCCTTTTCATGCCTTTTCATGCCTTTTCTTACCTTTTCATGCCTTTTCTTGCCGCCCTTTCTTGCCTTTTCATGACTTTTCTTGCCTTTTCTTGCCTTTTCATGCCTTTCTTGCCTTTTCATGCCTTTTCTTGCCTTTTCTTGCCTTTTCATGCATTTTCTTGCCTTTTCTTGCCTTTTCATGCCTTTTCATGCCTTTTCGTGCTTTTTCATGCCTTTTCATGCCTTTTCTTGCCTTTTCTTGCCTTTTCATGCCTTTTCTTGCCCTTTCTTACCTTTTCATTCCTTTTCATGCCTTTAATGCCTTTTCTTGCCTTTTCATGCCTTTTCATGCCTTTTCTTTCCTTTTCATACCTTTTCATGCCTTTTCTTGCCTTTTCTTGCCTTTTCATTCCTTTTCTTGCCTTTTCTTTCCTTTTCATGCCTTTTCATGCCTTTTCTTGCCTTTTCATGCCTTTTATTGTCTTTTCATGCCTTTTCTTGCCTTCTCATGCCTTTTCTTGCTTTTTCATGCCTTTTCTTGCCTTTTCTTGCCTTTTCTTGCATTTTCATGCCTTTTCTTGCCTTTTCATGCCTTTTCTTGCCTTGTCGTGCCTTTTCTTGCCTTTTCATGCCTTTTCATGCCTTTTCTTACCTTTTCATGCCTTTTCTTGCCTTTTCATACATTTTTTTGCCTTTTCTTGCCTTTTCATGCCTTTTCTTGCCTTTTCTTGCCTTTTCTTGCCTTTTCATGCCTTTTCATGCCTTTTCTTGCCTTTTCATGCCTTTTCTTGTCTTTTCATGCCTTTTCTTGCCTTTTCTTGCCTTTTCATGCCTTTTCTTGCCTTTTCTTGCCTTTTCTTGCCTTTTCTTGCTTTTTTCATGCCTTTTCTTGCCTTTTCTTGCCTTTTCATGCCTTTTCATGCATTTTCTTGCCTTTTCTTCCTTTTCTTGCCTTTTCTTGCCTTTTCTTGCCTTTTCATTCCTTTTCTTGCCTTTTCTTGTCTTTTTTTGCCTTTTCATGCCTTTTCTTGCCTTTTTATGCCTTTTCTTGCCTTTTCTTGCCTTTTCTTTCCTTTTCTTGCCTTTTCTTGCCTTTTCATGTCTTTTCTTGCCTTGTCATGCTTTTTCTTGCCTTTTCTTGCCTTTTCTTCACTGTTCATACCTTTTCATGCCTTTTCTTGCCTTTTCTTGCCTTTTCATGCCTTTTCTTGCCTTTTCTTGCCTTTTCTTGCCTTTTTATTCCTTTTCATGCCTTTTCTTGCCTTTTCATGCCTTTTCTTGCCTTTTCATGCCTTTTCTTTCCTTTTCTTGCATTTTCATGCCTTTTCTTGCCTTTTCATGCCTTTTCTTCCCTTTTCATGCCTTTTCATGCCTTTTCATGCCTTTTCATGCCTTTTCTTGCCTTTTCTTGCCTTTTCATGCCTTTTCTTGCCTTTTCTTTCTTTTTCTTGCCTTTTTATGCCTTTTCTTGCCTTTTCTTGCCTTTTCTTGCCTTTTCTTGCCTTTTCTTGCATTTTCATGACTTTTCTTGCCTTTTCTTGCCTTTTCTTACCTTTTCATGCCTTTTCTTGCCTTTTCTTGCCTTTTCTTGCCTTTTCTTGCCTTTTCATGCCTTTTCTTGCCTTTTCATGCCTTTCATGCCTTTTCATGCCTTTTCTTGCCTTTTCATGCCTTTTCTTTCCTTTTCATGCCTTTTCTTGCCTTTTCATCATGCCTTTTCTTGCCTTTTCTTGCCGTTTCATGTCTATTCTTGCCTTTTTATGCCTTTTCTTCCCTATTCATGCCTTTTCTTGCATTTTCATGCCTTTTCTTGCCTTTTCTTGCCGTTTCATGCCTTTTCTTACCTTTTCTTGCATTTTCATTCCTTTTCTTCTCTTTTCTTGCCTTTTCTTGCCGTTTCATGCCTTTTCATGCCTTTTCTTGCCTTTTCATGCCTTTTCTTGCTTTTTCATGCCTTTCCTTGCATTTTCTTACCTTTTCATTCCTTTTCTTGCCTTTTCATGCCTTTTCATGCCTTTTCTTGCCTTTTCATACCTTTTCTTGCCTTTTCTTGCCTTTTCATGCCTTTTCATGCCTTTTCTTTCCTTTTCATGCACTTTCAATCCTTTTCTTACCTTTTCATGCCTTTTCTTGCCTTTTCATGCCTTTTTATGCCTTTTCTTACCTTTTCTTGCCTTCACTTGCCATTTCTTGCATTTTCATGCCTCTTCTTGCCTTTTCATGCCTTTTTATGCCTTTTCATGCCTTTTCTTTCCTTTTCTTGCCTTTTCATGCCTTTTCTTGCATTTTTTTTCCTTTTCATGCCTTTTCTTGCTTTTTCTTATCTTTTCTTGCCTTTTCTTCCTTTTCATGCCTTTTCTTGCCATTTCTTTCTTTTTCTTGCCTTTTCATGCTTTTTCTTGCTTTTCTTGCCTTCTCTTGCCTTTTCTTGCCTTTTCATGCCTTTTCATGCCTTTTCTTGCCTTTTCATGACTTTTCTTGCCTTTTCTTGCCTTTTCATGCCTTTTCTTGCCTCTTCATGCCTTTTCATGTTTTTTCTTGCCTTTTCATGCCTTTTCTTTCCTTTTCTTGCCTTTTCTTGCCTTTTCATGCCTTTTCTTGCCTTTTCTTGCCTTTTCATGCCTTTTCTTTCCTTTTCATGCCTTTTCATGCCTTTTCTTGCCTTTTCTTGCCTTTTCATGCCTTTTCTTGCCTTTTCATTCTTTTTCTTGCCTTTTCTTGCCTTTTCATGCCTTTTCATGCCTTTTCATGCCTTTTCATGCCTTTTCTTGTCTTTTCATGCCTTTTCTTGTCTTTTCTTGCCTTTTCATGCCTTTTCTTGCCTTTTCATGCCTTTTCTTGCCTTTTCTTGCCTTTTCTTCCCTTTTCTTGCCTTTTCTTGCTTTTTCATGCCTTTTCTTGCCTTTTCTTGCCTTTCTTGCCTTTTCTTGCCTTTTCATGCCTTTCTTGCCTTTTCTTGCCTTTTCTTGCCTTTTCTTGCCTTTTCATGCCTTTTCTTGCCTTTTCATTCCTTTTCTTGCCTTTTCTTGCCTTTTCATGCCTTTTCTTGCCTTTTCATTCCTTTTCTTACCTTTTCTTGCCTTTTCATGCCTTTTCATGCCTTTTCTTGCCTTTTCTTTCCTTTTCATGCCTTTTCTTGCCTTTTCATGCCTTTTCTTGCCTTTTCTTTCCTTTTCTTGCCTTTTCTTGCCTTTTCATGCCTTTTCTTGCCTTTTCATGCTTTTTCTTGCCTTTTCTTGCCTTTTCTTCACTTTTCATGCCTTTTCATGCCTTTTCTTGCCTTTTCATGCCTTTTCTTGCCTTTTCATGCCTTTTCTTGCCTTTTCATGCCATTTCTTGCCTTTTCATGCCTTTTCATGCCTTTTCTTGCTTTTTCATGCCTTTTCATGCCTTTTCTTGCCTTTTCATGCCTTTTCATGCCTTTTCTTGCCTTTTCTTGCCTTTTCATGCCTTTTCATGCCTTTTCTTGCCTTTTCATGCCTTTTCATGCCTTTTCTTTCCTTTTCATGCCTTTTCTTGCCTTTTCTTGCCTTTCTTGCCTTTTCATGCCTTTTCTTGCCTTTTCATTCTTTTTCTTGCCTTTTCTTGCCTTTTCATGCCTTTTCATGCCTTTTCATGCCTTTTCACGCCTTTTCTTGTCTTTTCATGCCTTTTCTTGTCTTTTCTTGCCTTTTCATGCCTTTTCTTGCCTTTTCATGCCTTTTCTTGCCTTTTCTTGCCTTTTCTTCCCTTTCTTGCCTTTTCTTGCTTTTTTCATGCCTTTTCTTGCCTTTTCTTGCCTTTTCTTGCCTTTTCTTGCCTTTTCATGCCTTTTCATGCCTTTTCTTGCCTTTTCTTGCCTTTTCTTGCCTTTTCTTGCCTTTTCATGCCTTTTCTTGCCTTTTCATTCCTTTTCTTGCTTTTTCTTGCCTTTTCATGCCTTTTCTTGCCTTTTCATTCCTTTTCTTACCTTTTCTTGCCTTTTCATGCCTTTTCTTGCCTTTTCTTTCCTTTTCATGCCTTTTCTTGCCTTTTCATGCCTTTTCTTGCCTTTTCTTTCCTTTTCTTGCCTTTTCTTGCCTTTTCATGCCTTTTCTTGCCTTTTCATGCCTTTTCTTGCCTTTTCATGCTTTTTCTTGCCTTTCTTGCCTTTTCTTGCCTTTTCATGCCTTTTCATGCCTTTTCTTGCCTTTTGATGCCTTTTGATGCCTTTTCATGCCTTTTCTTTCCTTTTCATGCCTTTTCTTGCCTTTTCTTGCCTTTTCTTTCCTTTTCTTGCCTTTTCTTGCCTTTTCATGCCTTTTCTTGCCTTTTCTTACCTTTTCTTGCCTTTTCATGCCTTTTCTTGCCTTTTCTTTCCTTTTCATGCCTTTTCTTGCCTTTTCATGCCTTTTCTTGCCTTTTCTTTCCTTTTCTTGCCTTTTCTTGCCTTTTCATGCCTTTTCTTGCCTTTTCATGCCTTTTCTTGCCTTTTCATGCCTTTTCTTGCCTTTTCATGCCATTTCTTGCCTTTTCATGCCTTTTCATGCCTTTTCTTGCCTTTTGATGCCTTTTGATGCCTTTTCATGCCTTTTCTTTCCTTTTCATGCCTTTTCTTGCCTTTTCATGCCTTTTTATCCCTTTTCATGCCTTTTCTTTCCTTTTCTTGCCTTTTCATGTCTTTTCATGCCTTTTCATGTCTTTTCATGCCTTTTCTTACCTTTTCATGCCTTTTCATGCCTTTTCTTGCCTTTTCTTGCCCTTTCTTGCCTTTTCATGCCTTTTCATGCCTTTTCTTGCCTTTTCATGCCTATTCTTGCCTTTTCATGCCTTTTCTTGCCTTTTCTTGCCTTTTCTTGCCTTTTCTTGCCTTTTCATGCCTTTTCTTGCCTTTTCTCGCCTTTTCATGCATTTCTTGCCTTTTCTTGCCTTTTCATGCCTTTCTTGCCTTTTCTTGCGTTTTCTTTCCTTTTCATGCCTTTTCTTGCCTTTTCTTGCCTTTTCTTGCCTTTTCTTGACTTTTCATGCGTTTTCTTGCCTTTTCATGCCTTTTCATGCCTTTTCATGCCTTTTCTTGCCCTTTCTTGCCTTTTCATGCCTTTTCATGCCTTTTCTTGCCTTTTCATGCCTTTTCTTGCCTTTTCATGCGTTTTCTTGCCTTTTCTTGCCTTTTCATGCCTTTTCATGCCTTTTCTTGCATTTTCATGCCTTTTCTTGCCTTTTCATTCCTTTTCTTGCCTTTTCTTGCCTTTTCATGCCTTTTCATGACCTTTCTTGCCTTTTCTTGCCTTTTCATGCCTTTTCATGTCTTTTCTTGCCTTTTCATGCCTTTTCATATCTTTTCATACCTTTTCTTGCCTTTTCATGCCTTTTCTTGCCTTTTCTTACCTTTTCTTGCCTTTTCTTGCCTTTTCTTGCCTTTTCATGCGTTTTCATGCCTTTTCTTGCCTTTTCATGCCTTTTATTGCCTTTTCATGCCTTTTCATGCCTTTTCTTACCTTTTCATGCCTTTTCTTGCCTTTTCTTGCCTTTTCATGCCTTTCATGCCTTTTCATGCCTTTTCTTGCCTTTTCATGCCTTTTCTTGCCTTTTCTTTCCTTTTCATGCCATTTTCTTGCATTTTCATCATGCCTTTTCTTGCCTTTTCTTGCCGTTTCATGTCTATTCTTGCCTTTTATGCCTTTTCTTCCCTATTCATGCCTTTTCTTGCTTTTCTTGCATTTTCATGCCTTTTCTTGCCTTTTCTTGCCGTTTCATGCCTTTTCTTGCCTTTTCTTGCATTTTCATTCCTTTTCTTGTCTTTTCTTGCCTTTTCTTTCCGTTTCATGCCTTTTCATGCCTTTTCTTGCCTTTTCATGCCTTTTCTTGCTTTTTCATGCCTTTTCTTGCATTTCTTACCTTTTCATTCCTTTTCTTGCCTTTTCATGCCTTTTCATGCCTTTTCTTGCCTTTTCATACCTTTTCTTGCCTTTTCTTGCCTTTTCATGCCTTTTCATGCCTTTTCTTGCCTTTTCATGCGTTTTCAATCCTTTTCTTACCTTTTCATGCCTTTTCTTGCCTTTTCATGCCTTTTTATGCCTTTTCTTACCTTTTCTTGCCTTCGCTTGCCATTTCTTGCATTTTCATGCCTCTTCTTGCCTTTTCATGCCTTTTTATGCCTTTTCATGCCTTTTCTTTCCTTTTCTTGCCTTTTCATGCCTTTTCTTGCATTTTTTTTCCTTTTCATGCCTTTTCTTGCTTTTTCTTATCTTTTCTTGCCTTTTCTTCACTTTTCATGCCTTCTCATGCCTTTTCTTGCCTTTTCATGCCTTTTCTTGCCTTTTCATGCCTTTCTTGCCTTTTCATGCCTTTTCATGCCTTTTCATGCCTTTTCTTGCCTTTTGATGCCTTTTGATGCCTTTTCATGCCTTTTCTTGCCTTTTCATGCCTTTTCTTGCCTTTTCATGCCTTTTTATGCCTTTTCTTGCCTTTTCTTGCCTTTTCATGTCTTTTCATGCCTTTTCATGTCTTTTCATGCCTTTTCTTGCCTTTTCATGCCTTTTTTATGCCTTTTCTTGCCTTTTCTTGCCCTTTCTTGCCTTTTCATGCCTTTTCATGCCTTTTCTTGCATTTTCATGCCTTTTCTTGCATTTTCATGCCTTTTCTTGCCTTTTCTTGCCTTTTCTTGCCTTTTCTTGCCTTTTCATGCCTTTTCTTGCCTTTTCTTTCCTTTTCATGCATTTTCTTGCCTTTTCATGCCTTTTCTTGCCTTTTCTTGCGTTTTCTTTCCTTTTCATGCGTTTTCTTGCTTTTTCTTGCCTTTTCTTGGCTTTTCTTGACTTTTCATGCCTTTTCTTGCCTTTTCATGCCTTTTCATGCCTTTTCTTGCCCTTTCTTGCCTTTTCATGCCTTTTCATGCCTTTTCTTGCCTTTTCATGCCTTTTCTTGCCTTTTCATGCCTTTTCTTGCCTTTTCTTGCCTTTTCTTGCCTTTCATGCCTTTTCATGCCTTTTCTTGCATTTTTATGCCTTTTCTTGCCTTTTCATTCCTTTTCTTGCCTTTTCTTGCCTTTTCATGCCTTTTCATGACCTTTCTTGCCTTTTCTTGCCTTTTCATGCCTTTTCATGTCTTTTCTTGCCTTTTCATGCCTTTTCTTGTCTTTTCATACCTTTTCTTGCCTTTTCATGCCTTTTCTTGCCTTTTCTTACCTTTTCTTGCCTTTTCTTGCCTTTTCATGCGTTTTCATGCCTTTTCTTGCCTTTTCATGCCTTTTCTTGCCTTTTCATGCCTTTTCATGCCTTTTCTTACCTTTTCATGCCTTTTCATGCCTTTTCTTGCCTTTTCTTGTCTTTTCATGCCTTTCATGCCTTTTCATGCCTTTTCTTGCCTTTTCATGCCTTTTCTTGCCTTTTCTTTCCTTTTCATGCCTTTTCTTGCCTTTTCATCATGCCTTTTCTTGCCTTTTCTTGCCGTTTCATGTCTATTCTTGCCTTTTTATGCCTTTTCTTCCCTATTCATGCCTTTTCTTGCCTTTTCTTGCATTTTCAGGCCTTTTCTTGCCTTTTCTTGCCGTTTCATGCCTTTTCTTGCCTTTTCTTGCATTTTCATTCCTTTTCTTGTCTTTTCTTGCCTTTTCTTGCCGTTTCATGCCTTTTCATGCCTTTTCTTGCCTTTTCATGCCTTTTCTTGCTTTTTCATGCCTTTTCTTGCATTTTCTTACCTTTTCATTCCTTTTCTTGCCTTTTCATGCCTTTTCATGCCTTTTCTTGCCTTTTCATACCTTTTCTTGCCTTTTCTTGCCTTTTCATGCCTTTTCTTGCCTTTTCATGCGTTTTCAATCCTTTTCTTACCTTTTCATGCCTTTTCTTGCCTTTTCATGCCTTTTTATGCCTTTTCTTACCTTTTCTTGCCTTCGCTTGCCATTTCTTGCATTTTTATGCCTCTTCTTGCCTTTTCATGCCTTTTTATGCCTTTTCATGCCTTTTCTTTCCTTTTCTTGCCTTTTCATGCCTTTTCTTGCATTTTTTTTCCTTTTCATGCCTTTTCTTGCTTTTTCTTATCTTTTCTTGCCTTTTCTTCCCTTTTCATGCCTTTTCTTGCCATTTCTTTCTTTTTCTTGCCTTTTCATGCTTTTTCTTGCCTTTTCTTGCCTTCTCTTGCCTTTTCTTGCCTTTTCATGCCTTTTCATGCCTTTTCTTGCCTTTTCATGCCTTTTCTTGCCTTTTCTTGCCTTTTCATGCCTTTTCTTGCCTTTTCTTGCCTCTTCATGCCTTTTCATGCCTTTTCTTGCCTTTTCATGCCTTTTCTTGCCTTTTCTTGCCTTTTCATGCCTTTCTTGCCTTTTCTTGCCTTTTCATGCCTTTTCATGCCTTTTCATGCCTTTTCTTGCTTTTTCATGCCTTTCATGCCTTTTCTTGCCTTTTCATGCCTTTTCATGCCTTTTCTTGCCTTTTCTTGCCTTTTCATGCCTTTTCATGCCTTTTCTTGCCTTTTCATGCCTTTTCATGCCTTTTCTTTCCTTTTCATGCCTTTTCATGCCTTTTCTTGCCTTTTCTTGCCTTTTCATGCCTTTTCTTGCCTTTTCATTCTTTTTCTTGCCTTTTCTTGCCTTTTCATGCCTTTTCATGCCTTTTCATGCCTTTTCTTGTCTTTTCATGCCTTTTCTTGTCTTTTCTTGCCTTTTCATGCCTTTTCTTGCCTTTTCATGCCTTTTCTTGCCTTTTCTTGCCTTTTCTTCCCTTTTCTTGAATTTTCTTGCCTTTTCATGCCTTTTCATGCCTTTTCTTACCTTTTCATGCCTTTTCTTACCTTTTCTTGCCTTTTCGTGCCTTTTCTTGCCTTTTCATGCCTTTTAATGCCTTTTCTTACCTTTTCATGCCTTTTCTTACCTTTTCTTGCCTTTTCATGCATTTTCTTGCCTTTTTCTTGCTTTTTCATGCCTTTTCTTGCCTTTTCTTGCCTTTTATTGCCTTTTCTTGAATTTTCATGCCTTTTCATGCCTTTTCTTGCCTTTTCTTGCCTTTTCTTGCCTTTTCTTGCCTTTTCTTGCCTTTTCATGCCTTTTCTTTCCTTTTCTTGCCTTTTCATGCCTTTTCTTGCCTTTTCATGCCTTTTCTTGCCTTTTTCTTGCCTTTTCTTGCCTTTTCATGCCTTTTCTTGCCTTTTCTTGCCTTTTCATGCCTTTTCTTGCCTTTTCTTGCCTTTTCATTCCTTTTCTTGCCTTTTCTTGCCTTTTCTTGCCTTTTCATGCCTTTTCTTGCCTTTTCTTTCCTTTTCATGCCTTTTCATGCCTTTTCTTGCCTTTTCATGCCTTTTCTTGCCTTTTCTTTCCTTTTCTTGCCTTTTCTTGCCTTTTCATGCCTTTTCTTGCCTTTTCATGCTTTTTCTTGAATTTTCTTGCCTTTTCTTCACTTTTCATGCCTTTTCATGCCTTTTCTTGCCTTTTCATGCCTTTTCTTGCCTTTTCATGCCTTTTCTTGCCTTTTCTTGCCTTTTCATGCCATTTCTTGCCTTTTCATGCCTTTTCATGCCTTTTCTTGCCTTTTGATGCCTTTTCATGCCTTTTCATGCCTTTTCTTGCCTTTTCTTGCCTTTTCATGCCTTTTCTTGCCTTTTCATGCCTTTTTATGCCTTTTCATGCCTTTTCTTGCCTTTTCTTGCCTTTTCATGTCTTTTCATGCCTTTTCATGTCTTTTCATGCCTTTTCTTGCCTTTTCATGCCTTTTCTTGCCTTTTCTTGCCCTTTCTTGCCTTTTCATGCCTTTTCATGCCTTTTCTTGCCTTTTCATGCCTTTTCTTGCCTTTTCATGCCTTTTCTTGCCTTTTCTTGCCTTTTCTTGCCTTTTCTTGCCTTTTCATGCTTTTTCTTGCCTTTCTTGCCTTTTCATGCATTTTCTTGCCTTTTCTTGCCTTTTCATGCCTTTTCTTGCCTTTTCTTGCGTTTTCTTTCCTTTTCATGCCTTTTCTTGCCTTTTCTTGCCTTTTCTTGGCTTTTCTTGCCTTTTCATGCCTTTTCTTGCCTTTTCATGCCTTTTCTTGCCTTTTCATGCCTTTTCTTGCCTTTTCTTGCCTTTTCTTGCCTTTTCATGCCTTTTCATGCCTTTTCTTGCATTTTCATGCCTTTTCTTGCCTTTTCATTCCTTTTCTTGCCTTTTCTTGCCTTTTCATGCCTTTTCATGACCTTTCTTGCCTTTCTTGCCTTTTCATGCCTTTTCATGTCTTTTCTTGCCTTTTCATGCCTTTTCTTGTCTTTTCATACCTTTTCTTGCCTTTTCATGCCTTTTCTTGCCTTTTCTTACCTTTTCTTGCCTTTTCTTGCCTTTTCTTGCCTTTTCATGCGTTTTTCATGCCTTTTCTTGCCTTTTCATGCCTTTTCTTGCCTTTTCATGCCTTTTCATGCCTTTTCTTACCTTTTCATGCCTTTTCTTGCCGCCCATTCTTCCCTTTTCATGACTTTTCTTGCCTTTTCTTGCCTTTTCATGCCTTTTCTTGCCTTTTTATGCCTTTTCTTGCCTTTTCTTGCCTTTTCATGCATTTTCTTGCCTTTTCTTGCCTTTTCATGCCTTTTCATGCCTTTTCTTGCCTTTTCTTGCCTTTTCATGCCTTTTCTTGCCCTTTCTTACCTTTTCATTCCTTTTCATGCCTTTAATGCCTTTTCTTGCCTTTTCATGCCTTTTCATGCCTTTTCTTTCCTTTTCATACCTTTTCATGCTTTTTCATGCCTTTTCTTGCCCTTTCTTACCTTTTCATGCCTTTTCATGCCTTTTCTTGCCTTTTCATGCCTTTTCATGCCTTTTCTTGCCTTTTCATGCGTTTTCAATCCTTTTCTTACCTTTTCATGCCTTTTCTTGCCTTTTCATGCCTTTTTATGCCTTTTCTTACCTTTTCTTGCCTTCGCTTGCCATTTCTTGCATTTTTATGCCTCTTCTTGCCTTTTCATGCCTTTTTATGCCTTTTCATGCCTTTTCTTTCCTTTTCTTGCCTTTTCATGCCTTTTCTTGCATTTTTTTTCCTTTTCATGCCTTTTCTTGCTTTTTCTTATCTTTTCTTGCCTTTTCTTCCCTTTTCATGCCTTTTCTTGCCATTTCTTTCTTTTTCTTGCCTTTTCATGCTTTTTCTTGCCTTTTCTTGCCTTCTCTTGCCTTTTCTTGCCTTTTCATGCCTTTTCATGCCTTTTCTTGCCTTTTCATGCCTTTTCTTGCCTTTTCTTGCCTTTTCATGCCTTTTCTTGCCTTTTCTTGCCTCTTCATGCCTTTTCATGCCTTTTCTTGCCTTTTCATGCCTTTTCTTGCCTTTTCTTGCCTTTTCATGCCTTTTCTTGCCTTTTCTTGCCTTTTCATGCCTTTTCATGCCTTTTCATGCCTTTTCTTGCTTTTTCATGCCTTTTCATGCCTTTTCTTGCCTTTTCATGCCTTTTCATGCCTTTTCTTGCCTTTTCTTGCCTTTTCATGCCTTTTCATGCCTTTTCTTGCCTTTTCATGCCTTTTCATGCCTTTTCTTTCCTTTTCATGCCTTTTCATGCCTTTTCTTGCCTTTTCTTGCCTTTTCATGCCTTTTCTTGCCTTTTCATTCTTTTTCTTGCCTTTTCTTGCCTTTTCATGCCTTTTCATGCCTTTTCATGCCTTTTCTTGTCTTTTCATGCCTTTTCTTGTCTTTTCTTGCCTTTTCATGCCTTTTCTTGCCTTTTCATGCCTTTTCTTGCCTTTTCTTGCTTTTCTTCCCTTTTCTTGAATTTTCTTGCCTTTTCATGCCTTTTCATGCCTTTTCTTACCTTTTCATGCCTTTTCTTACCTTTTCTTGCCTTTTCGTGCCTTTTCTTGCCTTTTCATGCCTTTTAATGCCTTTTCTTACCTTTTCATGCCTTTTCTTACCTTTTCTTGCCTTTTCATGCATTTTCTTGCCTTTTCTTGCTTTTTCATGCCTTTTCTTGCCTTTTCTTGCCTTTTATTGCCTTTTCTTGAATTTTCATGCCTTTTCATGCCTTTTCTTGCCTTTTTCTTGCCTTTTCTTGCCTTTTCTGCCTTTTCTTGCCTTTTCATGCCTTTTCTTTCCTTTCTCTTTTCTTGCCTTTTCATGCCTTTTCTTGCCTTTTCATGCCTTTTCTTGCATCTTGCCTTTCCTGGCCTTTTCATGCCTTTTCTTGCCTTTTCTTGCCTTTTCATGCTTTTTCTTGCCTTTTCATGCCTTTTCTTGCCTTTTCTTGCCTTTTCATGCCTTTTCTTGCCTTTCTTCATTCCTTTTCTTGCCTTTTCTTGCCTTTTCTTGCCTTTTCATGCCTTTTCTTGCCTTTTCTTTCCTTTTCATGCCTTTTCATGCCTTTTCTTGCCTTTTCATGCCTTTTCTTGCCTTTCTTTCCTTTTCTTGCCTTTTCTTGCCTTTTCTGCCTTTTCTTGCCTTTTCATGCTTTTTCTTGAATTTTCTTGCCTTTTCTTCACTTTTCATGCCTTTTCATGCCTTTTCTTGCCTTTTCATGCCTTTTCTTGCCTTTTCATGCCTTTTCTTGCCTTTTCTTGCCTTTTCATGCCATTTCTTGCCTTTTCATGCCTTTTCATGCCTTTTCTTGCCTTTTGATGCCTTTTCATGCCTTTTCATGCCTTTTCTTGCCTTTTCTTGCCTTTTCATGCCTTTTCTTGCCTTTTCATGCCTTTTTATGCCTTTTCATGCCTTTTCTTGCCTTTTCTTGCCTTTTCATGTCTTTTCATGCCTTTTCATGTCTTTTCATGCCTTTTCTTGCCTTTTCATGCCTTTTCTTGCCTTTTCTTGCCCTTTCTTGCCTTTTCATGCCTTTTCATGCCTTTTCTTGCCTTTTCATGCCTTTTCTTGCCTTTTCATGCCTTTTCTTGCCTTTTCTTGCCTTTTCTTGCCTTTTCTTGCCTTTTCATGCTTTTTCTTGCCTTTTCTTGCCTTTTCATGCATTTTCTTGCCTTTTCTTGCCTTTTCATGCCTTTTCTTGCCTTTCTTGCGTTTTCTTTCCTTTTCATGCCTTTTCTTGCCTTTTCTTGCCTTTTCTTGGCTTTTCTTGCCTTTTCATGCCTTTTCTTGCCTTTTCATGCCTTTTCTTGCCTTTTCATGCCTTTTCTTGCCTTTTCTTGCCTTTTCATGCCTTTTCATGCCTTTTCATGCCTTTTCTTGCATTTTCATGCCTTTTCTTGCCTTTTCATTCCTTTTCTTGCCTTTTCTTGCCTTTTCATGCCTTTTCATGACCTTTCTTGCCTTTTCTTGCCTTTTCATGCCTTTTCATGTCTTTTCTTGCCTTTTCATGCCTTTTCTTGTCTTTTCATACCTTTTCTTGCCTTTTCATGCCTTTTTCTTGCCTTTTCTTACCTTTTCTTGCCTTTTCTTGCCTTTTCTTGCCTTTTCATGCGTTTTCATGCCTTTTCTTGCCTTTTCATGCCTTTTCTTGCCTTTTCATGCCTTTTCATGCCTTTTCTTACCTTTCATGCCTTTTCTTGCCGCCCATTCTTGCCTTTTCATGACTTTTCTTGCCTTTTCATACCTTTTCTTGCCTTTTCATGCCTTTTCTTGCCTTTTCTTGCCTTTTCATGCATTTTCTTGCCTTTTCTTGCCTTTTCATGCCTTTTCATGCCTTTTCTTGCCGTTTCTTGCCTTTTCTTGCCCTTTCTTACCTTTTCATTCCTTTTCATGCCTTTAATGCCTTTTCATGCCTTTTCTTTCCTTTTCATACCTTTTTATGCCTTTTCTTGCCTTTTCTTACCTTTTCTTGCCTTTTCATTCCTTTTCTTGCCTTTTCTTTCCTTTTCATGCCTTTTCATGCCTTTTCTTGCCTTTTCATGCCTTTTATTGTCTTTTCATGCCTTTTCTTGCCTTCTCATGCCTTTTCTTGCCTTTTCATGCCTTTTCTTGCCTTTTCTTGCCTTTTCTTGCCTTTTCTTGCATTTTCATGCCTTTTCTTGCCTTTTCATGCATTTTCTTGCCTTTTCGTGTCTTTTCTTGCCTTTTCATGCCTTTTTCATGCCTTTTCATGCCTTTTCATGCCTTTTCTTACCTTTTTTTGCCTTTTCATACATTTTCTTGCCTTTTCTTGCCTTTTCATGCCTTTTCATGCCTTTTCTTGCCTTTTCTTGCCTTTTCTTGCCTTTTCATGCCTTTTCATGCCTTTTCTTGCCTTTTCATGCCTTTTCTTGTCTTTTCATGCCTTTTCTTGCCTTTTCTTGCCTTTTCATGCCTTTCTTGCCTTTTTCTTGCCTTTTCTTGCTTTTTTCATGCCTTTTCTTGCCTTTTCTTGCCTTTTCATGCCTTTTCATGCCTTTTCTTGCCTTTTCTTGCCTTTTCTTGCCGTTTCATGCCTTTTCTTGCCTTTTCATGCCTTTTCTTGCCTTTTCATGCCTTTTCTTGCCTTTTCATGCCTTTTCATGCCTTTTCTTATCTTTTCTTGCCTTTCTTGCCTTTTCATGCCTTTTCTTGCCTTTTCTTGCTTTTTCTTGCCTTTTTATGCCTTTTCTTGCTTTTCTTGCCTTTTCTTGCATTTTCATGACTTTTCTTGCCTTTTCTTGCCTTTTCTTGCCTTTTCATGCCTTTTCTTGCCTTTTCTTGCCTTTTCATCCTTTTCTTGCCTTTTCTTGCCTTTTCATGCCTTTTCTTGCCTTTTCTTGCCTTTTCTTGCCTTTCATGCCTTTTCATGCCTTTTCTTGCCTTTTCATGCCTTTTCTTGCCTTTTCTTGCCTTTTCTTTCCTTTTCCTGCCTTTTCATGCCTTTTCTTGCCTTTTCATCATGCCTTTTCTTGCCTTTTCTTGCCGTTCATGTTTATTCTTGCCTTTTTAATGCCTTTTCTTCCCTATTCATGCCTTTTCTTGCCTTTTCATGCATTTTCATGCCTTTTCTTGCCTTTTCTTGCCATTTCATGCCTTTTCTTGCCTTTTTTTGCATTTTCATTCCTTTTCTTGTCTTTTCTTGCATTTTCTTGCCGTTTCATGCCTTTTCATGCCTTTTCTTGCCTTTTCATGCCTTTTCTTGCTTTTTCAAGCCTTTTCTTGCATTTTCTTACCTTTTCATTCCTTTTCTGCCCTTTTCATGCCTTTTCATGCCTTTTCTTGCCTTTTCATACCTTTTCTTGCCTTTTCTTTCCTTTTCATGCCTTTTCATGCCTTTTCTTGCCTTTTCATGCATTTTCAATCCTTTTCTTACCTTTTCATGCCTTTTCTTGCCTTTTCATGCCTTTTTATGCCTTTTCTTACCTTTTCTTGCCTTCGCTTGCCATTTCTTGCATTTTCATGCCTCTTCTTGCCTTTTCATGCCTTTTTATGCCCTTTTCATGCCTTTTCTTTCTTTTCTTGCCTTTTCATGCCTTTTCTTGCATTTTTTTCCTTTTCATGCCTTTTCTTGCTTTTTCTTATCTTTTCTTGCCTTTTCTTCCCTTTTCATGCCTTTTCTTGCCATTTCTTTCTTTTTCTTGCCTTTTCATGCTTTTTCTTGCCTTTTCATGCCTTTTCTTCCCTTTCTTCCCTTTTCATGCTTTTTCTTGCCTATTCCATGCCTTTTCTTGCCTTTTCTTGCATTTTCCTGCTTTTTAATGCCTTTGCTTGCCTTTTCTTGCCTTTTCTTGTCTTTTCTTGCCTTTTCATGCCTTTTCTTTCCTATTCATGACTTTTCTTGCCTTTTCATTAATTTTCTTGCCTTTTCTTGCTTTTTCTTGCTTTTTCATGTCTTTTTTTGCCTTTTCATGCCATTTCATGCCTTTTCTTGCCTTTTCATGCCTTTTCTTGCCTTTTCACGATTTATCTTGCCTTTTCATGCCTTTTCTTGCCTTTTCATGATTTATCTTGAATTTTCATGCATTTTATTGCCTTTTCATGCCTTTTCTTTCCTTTTCATGACTTTTCTTTCCTTTTCTTGCCTTTTCAAGCCTTTTCTTGCCTTTTCTTGCATTTTCTTGACTTTTCACGATTTATCTTGCCTTTTCATGCCTTTGATTACCTTTTCATGCCTTTTCTTGCATTTTCATACCTTTTCTTTCCTTTTCATGCCTTTTCTTGCCTTTTCTTGTTTGTTCTTGACTTTTGATGGCTTTTCTTGCCTTTTCATGCCTTTTCTTCCCTTTTCATGCCTTTTCTTGACTTTTCTTCCCTTTTCTTGCCTTTTCTTGCCTTTTCTTGCCTTTCCTTGCCATTTCTTGCCTTTTCATGCTTTTCATGCCTTTCTTGCCCTTTCATGCCTTTTCATGCCTTTTCTTGCCTTTTCATGCGTTTTCATGCCTATTCTTGCCTATTCTTGCCTTTTCTTACTTTTTTTGCTTTTTCATGCCCTTTCTTGCCTTTTCATGCCTTTTCTTGCCTTTTCATGCCTTTTCTTGCCTTTTCATGCCTTTTCTTCCCTTTTCTTGCCTTTTCATGCTTTTTCTTGCCTATTCATGCCTTTTCTTGCCTTTTCTTACATTTTTATGCTTTTTATGCCTTTTCTTTCCTTTTTATGCCTTTTCATGCCTTTTCTTGTCTTTTCATGCCTTTTCTTGCCTTTTCACGCCCTTTCTTGCTTTTTCATGCATTTTCTTGCCCTTTCTTGCATTTTCTTGCCTTTTCTTTCCTTTCATGATTTTCTTGCCTTTTCATGCCTTTTCATGCCTTTTTTTGCTTTTTCATACCTTTTCATGCCTTTTCTTGCCTTTTCATGCTTTTTTCTGCCTTTTCATGCGTTTTCAAGCCTT
>OZ023196.1:30000-35000 GCA_963995505.1 Hypericum androsaemum
TTTTTCCCTTTTCATGCCTTTCATGCCTTTTCATGCCTTTTCTTACCTTTTCATGCCTTTTCTTGCCTTTTCTTGCCTTTTCTTTCCTTTTCATGCCTTTTCTTGCCTTTTCATCATGCCTTTTCTTGCCTTTTCTTGCCGTTTCATGTCTATTCTTGCCTTTTTATGCCTTTTCTTCCCTATTCATGCCTTTTCTTGCCTTTTCTTGCATTTTCATGCCTTTTCTTGCCTTTTCTTGCCATTTCATGCCTTTTCTTGCCTTTTCTTGTATTTTCATTCCTTTTCTTGTCTTTTCTTGCCTTTTCTCGCCGTTTCATGCCTTTTCATGCCTTTTCTTGCCTTTTCATGCCTTTTCTTGCTTTTTCAAGCCTTTTCTTGCATTTTCTTACCTTTTCATTCTTTTTCTTCCCTTTTTATGCCTTTTCATGCCTTTTCTTGCCTTTTCATACCTTTTCTTGCCTTTTCTTTCCTTTTCATGTCTTTTCATGCCTTTTCTTGCCTTTTCATGCGTTTTCAATCCTTTTCTTACCTTTTCATGCCTTTTCTTGCCTTTTCATGCCTTTTTATGCCTTTTCTTACCTTTTCTTGCCTTCGCTTGCCATTTCTTGCATTTTCATGCCTCTTCTTGCCTTTTCATGCCTTTTTATGCCTTTTCATGCCTTTTCTTTCCTTTTCTTGCCTTTTCATGCCTTTTCTTGCATTTTTTTTCCTTTTCATGCCTTTTCTTGCTTTTTCTTATCTTTTCTTGCCTTTTCTTCCCTTTTCATGCCTTTTCTTGCCATTTCTTTCTTTTTCTTGCCTTTTCATGCTTTTTCTTGCCTTTTCATGCCTTTTCTTCCCTTTTCTTGCCTTTTCATGCTTTTTCTTGCCTATTCATGTCTTTTCTTGCCTTTTCTTGCATTTTTATGCTTTTTAATGCCTTTGCTTGCCTTTTCTTGCCTTTTCTTGTCTTTTCTTGCCTTTTCATGCCTTTTCCTTCCTATTCATGACTTTTCTTGCCTTTTCATTAATTTTCTTGCCTTTTCTTGCTTTTTCTTGCTTTTTCATGTCTTTTCTTGCCTTTTCATGCCATTTCATGCCTTTTCTTGCCTTTTCTTGCCTTTTCACGATTTATCTTGCCTTTTCATGCCTTTTCATGATTTATCTTAAATTTTCATGCATTTTATTGCCTTTTCATGCCTTTTCTTTCCTTTTCATGACATTTCTTTCCTTTTCTTGCCTTTTCAAGCCTTTTCTTGCCTTTTCTTGCATTTTCTTGACTTTTCATGATTTATCTTGCCTTTTCATGCCTTTTATTACCTTTTCATGCCTTTTCTTGCATTTTCATACCTTTTCTTTCCTTTTCATGCCTTTTCTTGCCTTTTCTTGTTTGTTCTTGACTTTTGATGGCTTTTCTTGCCTTTTCATGCCTTTTCTTCCCTTTTCATGCCTTTTCTTGACTTTTCTTCCCTTTTCTTGCCTTTTCTTGCCATTTCTTGCCTTTCCTTGCCATTTCTTGCCTTTTCATGCCTTTTCATGCCTTTTCATGCCTTTTCTTGCCCTTTCATGCCTTTTCATGCCTTTTCTTGCCTTTTCATGCTTTTTCATGCCTATTCTTGCCTTTTCTTACTTTTTTTGCTTTTTCATGCCCTTTCTTGCCTTTTCATACCTTTTCTTGCCTTTTCATGCCTTTTCTTGCCTTTTCATGCCTTTTCTTCCCTTTTCTTGCCTTTTCATGCTTTTTCTTGCCTATTCATGCCTTTTCTTGCCTTTTCTTACATTTTCATGCTTTTTTATGCCTTTTCTTTCCTTTTTATGCCTTTTCATGCCTTTTCTTGTCTTTTCATGTCTTTTCTTGCCTTTTCACGCCCTTTCTTGCTTTTTCATGCATTTTCTTGCCCTTTCTTGCATTTTCTTGCCTTTTCTTTCCTTTTCATGATTTTCTTGCCTTTTCATGCCTTTTCATGCCTTTTTTTGCTTTTTCATACCTTTTCATGCCTTTTCTTGCCTTTTCATGCCTTTTCCTGCCTTTTCATGCGTTTTCAAGCCTTTTCTTGCCTTTTCAAGCCTTTTCTTACCTTTTCAGGCCTTTCTATGCCTTTTCTTACCTTTTCTTGCCTTTGCTTTCCTTTTCTTGCATTTTCATGCCTTTTCATGCCTTTTCTTGCCTTTTCTTGCCGTTTCTTGCCGTTTCATGCCTTTTCATGCCTTTTCTTGCCGTTTCATGCCTTTTCTTGCCTTTTCACGCCTTTTCTTGCATTTTCTTGCCTTTTCACGCCTTTTCTTGCATTTTCTTGCATTTTCTTGCCTTTTCACGCCTTTTCTTGCATTTTCTTGCCTTTTTATGCCTTTTCTTACCTTTTCATGATTTTCTTTCCTTTTCATGCCTTTTCATGCCTTTTCTTGTCTTTTCATACCTTTTCATGCCTTTTCTTGCCTTTTCATGCCTTTTCTTAACTTTTCATGCATTTTCAAGCCTTTTCTTACCTTTTCATGCCTTTTCCTGCCTTTTGATGCCTTTTTATGCCTTTTCTTACCTTTTCTTGCCTTTGCTTGCCATTTCTTGCCATTTCTTGCATTTTCATGCCATTTCTTGCCTTTTCTTGCCTTTTTATCCCTTTTTATTCCTTTTCATGCCTTTACATGCCTTTTCTTTCCTTTTCATGCCTTTTCTTGCATTTTTTTCCTTTTTATGCCTTTTCAAGCTTTTTCTTGCCTTTTCATGCCTTTTCTTGCCTTTTCATGTTTGTTCTAGACTTTTGATGGCTTTTCTTGCCTTTTCTTGCCTTTTTATGCCTTTTCTTCCCTTTTCATGCCTTTGCTTGACTTTTCTTCCCTTTTCTTGCCTTTTCTTGCCATTTCTTGCCTTTCCTTGCCATTTCATGCCTTTTCATGCCTTTTCTTGCCCTTTCATGCCTTTTCTTGCCTTTTTATGCTTTTTTATGCCTATTCTTGCCTTTTCTTACTTTTTTTGCTTATTCATGCCCTTTCTTGCCTTTTCATGCCTTTTCTTGCCTTTTCATGCCTTTTCTTGCCTTTTCTTCCCTTTTCTTGCTTTTCATGCTTTTTCTTGCCTATTCAATGCCTTTTCTTGCCTTTTCTTACATTTTCATGCTTTTTTATGCCTTTTCTTCCCTTTTCTTTCCTTTTTATGCCTTTTCATGCCTTTTCTTGCATTTTCATGCCTTTTCTTGCCTTTCCACGCCCTTTCTTGCTTTTTCATGCATTTTTTTGCCCTTTCTTGCATTTTCTTGCCTTTTCTTGCCTTTTCATGATTTTCTTGCCTTTTCTTGCCTTTTCATGCCTTTTCATGCCTTTTCTTGCCTTTTCATGCCTTTTCTTGCCTTTTCAAGCCTTTTCTTGCCTTTTCATGCCTTTTCTTACCTTTTCTTGCCTTTGCTTGCCTTTTCTTGCATTTTCATGCCTTTTCATGCCTTTTCTTGCTTTTTCTTTCCGTTTCATCCCTTTTCATGCCTTTTCTTGCCTTTTCATGCTTTTTCTTGCCTTTTCTTGACTTTTCACGCCTTTTCTTGCATTTTCTTGCCTTTTCTTGCCTTTTCATAATTTTCTTGCCTTTTTATGACTTTTCATGCCTTTTCTTACCTTTTCATGCCTTTTCTTGCCTTTTCATACTTTTTCTTGCCTCTTCTTCCTTTTTCATGCATTTTTAAGCCTTTTCTTACCTTTTCTTGCCTTTTCTTGCCTTTTGATGCCTTTTTATGCCTTTTCTTACCTTTTCGTGCCTTTGCTTGCCATTTCTTGCTTTTTCTTGCATTTTCATGCCATTTCATGCCTTTTCTTACCTTTTCATGCCTTTTCATGCCTTTTCTTGCATTTTTTTTCCTTTTCATGCCTTTTCTTGCTTTTTCTTATCTTTTCTTGCCTTTTCTTCCCTTTTCATGCCTTTTCTTGCCATTTCTTTCTTTTTCTTGCCTTTTCATGCTTTTTCTTGCCTTTTCATGCCTTTTCTTCCCTTTTCTTGCCTTTTCATGCTTTTTCTTGCCTATTCATGTCTTTTCTTGCCTTTTCTTGCATTTTTATGCTTTTTATGCCTTTGCTTGCCTTTTCTTGCCTTTTCTTGTCTTTTCTTGCCTTTTCATGCCTTTTCTTTCCTATTCATGACTTTTCTTGCCTTTTCATTAATTTTCTTACCTTTTCTTGCTTTTTCTTGCTTTTTCATGTCTTTTCTTGCCTTTTCATGCCATTTCATGCCTTTTCTTGCCTTTTCTTGCCTTTTCACGATTTATCTTGCCTTTTCATGCCTTTTCATGATTTATCTTAAATTTTCATGCATTTTATTGCCTTTTCATGCCTTTTCTTTCCTTTTCATGACATTTCTTTCCTTTTCTTGCCTTTTCAAGCCTTTTCTTGCCTTTTCTTGCATTTTCTTGACTTTTCATGATTTATCTTGCCTTTTCATGCCTTTTATTACCTTTTCATGCCTTTTCTTGCATTTTCATACCTTTTCTTTCCTTTTCATGCCTTTTCTTGCCTTTTCTTGTTTGTTCTTGACTTTTGATGGCTTTTCTTGCCTTTTCATGCCTTTTCTTCCCTTTTCATGCCTTTTCTTGACTTTTCTTCCCTTTTCTTGCCTTTTCTTGCCATTTCTTGCCTTTCCTTGCCATTTCTTGCCTTTTCATGCCTTTTCATGCCTTTTCATGCCTTTTCTTGCCCTTTCATGCCTTTTCATGCCTTTTCTTGCCTTTTCATGCTTTTTCATGCCTATTCTTGCCTTTTCTTACTTTTTTTGCTTTTTCATGCCCTTTCTTGCCTTTTCTTGCCTTTTCTTGCCTTTTCATGCCTTTTCTTGCCTTTTCATGCCTTTTCTTCCCTTTTCTTGCCTTTTCATGCTTTTTCTTGCCTATTCATGCCTTTTCTTGCCTTTTCTTACATTTTCATGCTTTTTTATGCCTTTTCTTTCCTTTTTATGCCTTTTCATGCCTTTTCTTGTCTTTTCATGTCTTTTCTTGCCTTTTCACGCCCTTTCTTGCTTTTTCATGCATTTTCTTGCCCTTTCTTGC